>OW240923.1:13889515-13906181 GCA_933207985.1 Pelobates cultripes | reverse complement strand
AGATTGATCCCACCAGTAAGGGCAGTCCAGAACCAAAATGCCAGCAAGTTCTTTGTGCATGAGTGATACAGCAACCCCAGAAGATCATTTCGGCCTTCTTTGGGCCTCGTCAGTGAGGTGTAGTTGATACCCCTCTAGGCAAAGCTTTAGATCTGAGCAAGGACCCACCGAAGGGCAAGCTATTTGAGCTGTTGTCTGTTCTCGGTATTCTCTTGCACCTTGTTTTTTGAAACAAAAAATGCCCAAATGGGAGGAGGGAGAGGGGCGAGTACAAATTCTAAATTCTACAGGCCACCAAAAAAATATAAGACTGATGGGAAGAAGAGATGATTGCTGACTGAGGGACAATCACTAAATGTGGATTTGATTTACAGATCAGGTGTTTTGGTGTCAGAAAAAAATAATTCAGCAAAACCGAAATATCTCGCCGTGCTCTAGTCTGCTTCTAATTTGTTTCCAATCCAGCCTCCAAGATGTGCTATTCACAGGATACAGAATTCCTTCTCTCAGTCCATTAGATTCTGGTACTAACATCATAAATACCAACTCTTTCTCAAACACTCAAGATCATAACAAGCCTCATTCAGCCCAATAACTCCAATCCCCTCTCAGCTTTATGTGTCAGCTAAAAACCTCCCTTCACAGGAATCTATCAATAGCTGGACATTCTTTCCATTTTATTTCATGTTTCACCATACAGCCACTTGTTTGCTACATCATCCGATTGTACCTGCTGTGATTATATTAGCATTTAATGTATGCTCGATAAGAAATAACAACCCACTTTGAAGGACGTGTTACAAACTGTAAAGGATGAAAAGGCGATCACGCTGGTGTTAATCTGTAGAATGACGCTCACACAATGTATCGCGAAAATGGAATCTTGTTGACTGAATGTAAGAAAGAAATCCAACAACACAAGAGAGTTTTATTTAAACACAAATATAATACAAATATTTCTGGCACTTGTCCAGCTATAATAATGTTAACATAGAAGAAAGCTGTTCCCACTCGCTGCTTATCACTTAGATAAAGTTGTTCCGAGAACTTTATTTCTTGTAATGTTATATATTTTGTGTGTTCTTGTTATTTTATATTGAAGATTTGATGAGCTGAGTCATAGATATTAGGGAAGCAAAATATATATATATAAAAATATTAGGGAAGTAGTAGGAGTAACACACAATGTTTGACTGATCAGGCAATATTACAGTAATAAAAATGAGAGTCTCTCCAAACCCTGGTCCCTCCTCTACTAAGCCACCTGGTGCTAACACCAGAAACCACAACAATCTCATACCCATTCCATGTAACTCTCACTATAATTCCTCCTTTAAAGCTGTCCTCTGGAATGCACACTCTGTATGTAGCAACTATAAATCAACTTCCATCCATGACCTATTTATCTCACACTCCCTAAACTTACTTGCACTAACGGAAACATGGATCTCTCCCTCTGATACTGCTACACCTGCCTCACTGTCCTCTGGTGGTCATCACTTTACCCACAACCCAAGACAAGCTAAGAGTAAAGGTGGCGGTGTAGGATTTCTGCTTTCACCCCACTGCTTCTTTAAAACTCTGCCACCCCCTTTCCCTCTCTTTCCCATCATTTGAAATTCATTTGATTTGCCTTTTCAAACCCTTCTCTGCTAACACTGCCGTTATTTATTGTTCCCCTCTCCTCTTCCTTGACCACTTTGCTGCCTGGCTACCATACTTCCTCTCTTCTAATATTCCATCCCTAATTTGCAGGGACTTCAATATTCCCATTAACCCACCTTTGACCTCAGCAGCCTCTAAACTACTTTCAATCACTTCCTCCATCGGGCTATCACAGTGGCTAATTCTCCCATCCATGTAGCTGGCAATACCCTCTACCTCATTTTCTCTTATGCATGTACAGTATCTAATATCTGCAATACTTTATTTCCTCTCTGTGATCACCACCTCTTATTGTTTGCTCTCGAGTACCCCCTCACCCAACAACCTCAGCCTAACCCCCCTCAACTCAGGAGGATCCTTAATTCTATTGACCTCCAGCAGCTGTCAGCGGATATTAATCCACAACTGATAGCCATCCCTTCCCTCTCCTGTCCCTCACTGGCCATCTCCACATATAACACTACCCTCACCTCTGCCTTGAACGCTGCAGCCCTGCTCCAAACACGCACCTCAAAGAGTACACGTCCCCAACCATGGCATACTAAATCAACATGATACCTGCAAAGATGCTCCCATTTTGCTGAATGCTCCTGGAGGAAGTCTCGCACCCAGTCAGACTTTCTCCATTATAGATTCATATTGCATCCATACAGCGCAGCCCTTGCCCTTGCCAAACATTCCTACTTTTCCTCTCTCATTAGTTCATGCTCCCGCAATCCCAGGCATCTCGTTGACACCTTTAATCCACCCCCAAACTAACCTTACAGCCGACAAGATTGAATAGCTAAGGAAATTATTCTCCCCACCTTGCCGTTCTCTTTCTCACACGTAGATAATGCCTTTCCTACCCTTCAGACTTTCTCCCCAGCTACTGGACAAGAGGTGGCTGTGCTTCTCCTTTCCTCTCGACCCACCACTTACCCGCTTGATCCTATCCCATCTCACCTTATCCCCTTGTCTTTTGCCTTCCTTAACACACATCTTCAGCTGCTCTCTCTCTTCTGGTATTGTCCCTGCTGACCTTAAACATGCCACTGTAGTACCTATCCTGAAAACCCATCTCTTGACCCGTCCTCTCCCTCTAACTATCGTTCCTGCTACCTTTTTCCTCAAAGCTTCTTGAAATACTTGACTTTATCCATGTGTCTCACTTCCTTAATTCCAACTCTCTCCTTGACCCTCTTCAGTCTGGCTTCCGCTCTCTCCACTCTACAGAGACTGCCCTTATCAAAGTTACTATCGACCTAATCGCAGCTAAATCCCAAGGCCACTACTCCATACTAATTCTTCTTGACCTCTCTGCTGTCTTTGACACTGTTGATCATGCTCTCCTTTTTTTTTTATAAATTCTTTATTTTGGTAGTGCATTATTCGGTACATAGCTTGGCATTAACATGTTATTAGATTGCGTTACAGAGTATCATGAGTAATAACATTTTAGATGTTAAGATTGCTGCACATTTTTTTTATATAAGACAAGAAGTGTTAACGAAATGGTTATAGTCATTGCTTATGGAGGGAAACTAGTGTACTGCCACATGCTGCCTATTGAATATGATTACATGTGTCGAGGATTCAAGCTGGGTAATGCCACAAAGAGCTCTATACAACGTGCTAGCGGGTAGGTAGTCTAGGACATGAGATTAAACACGTATTCAAGGTGAGGTCGCTCATTAACGAAGCTCCTGGCACCAATCATCATCTAGAGGATAGCTTAATTAACTAGGAATTTTTTTCCTAGTTTGTTGCAAAATTGGAAGTGCTTCAAAATGGGTTTTTCCCGTCTTTTGGATCAACAGCAAAAACAAATGTGAGGAAGGCTGAACTTGATGGACGCAAGTCTCTTTTCAGCTATGTAACTATGTAACAGTCTGTAATTCCTTCTGTTACCACAAGTAGTATATACAGTACAGCAATCTTCCGCACTCCCGATGTTTTTGACTACATCTTCCCTAATGCTTACCAGAATTATGGCAGAATGAGCATTATGGTAGATGCAATCCACAACATCTGGAGTGCCAAGCATACTCACCCCTGGTATATAATATATTACAAGTCTTTAATGGTTTACAAAACAGAAAAAGTGTGCAGCGCATGAACCAAACCCACAAATCTTATAGGAGTATAAGCACAATCAGTACATAAAAATACAAAGAGAGATAAATACCCCAGTATTTTAAGATCTTTAAGGGTCATACGTTTTGGTCAGATCCCATATAGAAACTGGTTCAAGTAGTATCACTTTAAAATGTCTCAGGTCAAATCTTGAAGTTACTCTCAGGGATGTAGCTTGATCCTCAGAATATGGAAATGGTTGGACAAGCAAACATCAAATTAAAAGAGTATAAAAAGCACATTTATTATAAGTAAATAAAAACCTTACATTGAGGTCTTGTAAAATCAGCAAAGAAATAACAGCATAAATTCTTTAATGGTTAGCAATTAAATCTACATTATTATTAGTGATAAACTCACACATTATCTATTTACTTACTATGGCTTCATTAATTGGGTTATCACAACAAGCTATCCAACTTTCCTGACCCAGTTGATAATATTCTCTTGCTGCACGTGACCCCAAAAAGTTAACTCAGTGCCATAGTGATAGGGATTATGGCAGTTTACACAATATTGTAATTTGTGGGGTGGTTAGGGTTAGGAGGCTGAGGGTTAAGGGAAAGTTAGGGTTTTGGGTTAACTGCCTTCAAGATGTGATGGACTGTAGTAGCACAATCCACGTACAAACTGGAAGGTAACATTCCAGCTCCTTGATTGATGGTTCGGAGGGGCCGGCTTACAGCTACAGGGTTTCTTACAAACCTTACAAAATTTACAACTATAAGACATTCACTCTGCACTAACAACTTTGCAAAAATGCAATGTTAGTATGGTGCTTACCATAGCCCATTATGGGTTTAAATATGATTTTAGCATTTTTCAGTAATAATATAATACAGAGCAATGGAGAAAAAAAATAATCTGATAATTAGGATGGAAAACAATTATGCATTACTAATCCATGCAGAGTTTTAATTGAAAATAATAATAATAGTAATAATAATTAAAATATATAAATAAATAAATGTAAAAAAAAAAGTGTGTGTGTATATATATATATATATATATATATATATATATCTCAAAATATAAAAAATTCAAAAACAAGAACAAAAACACATGGTAGACCATGTAACAACAATAGCTGGCTTCCTACTTGTTTATAAAAAAAGATTCGGCATATGAAACAAGGGCTTAGGTTGTCATAAATCAAGGTGACGTTGTACAATCCAATGTTAAAATATATTTCACTCCAAGGACCTTATTATAACTCTGTACAATGGCTTGGTGAATTATTAGGCATGCTGGCATTGATTTTACTTGGTTTTTATTTATTGCACTCAGGATTAGGATTACAACACTATAATAAAATAATAAAATAAAAAGAAGTCTACACTTGCAAAAAAAGAACAGAATTCACCATGTCGTCCAACAAAGAATACAAAATACTAAGAAACCATTACGTCATACTTGATAAATAAGGAGCCATACGCTGCACTTTGTTACAGTGTACATCAATTCTTTGTACCAGCAGTGGGTGCATTAGCAACATACACCTGGGAGATCTTTGTTTGACAAGAACAAGAATAAAGGGGGGAAATTGTGATTTTGTGTATTTCAGAAAGGTTTGTAACAATGCATGTGATTTGCTACATTGCTTTTTCCCACCATTAAATTGCTACGTCTGAGACAGTTCACATATTGTCTGCCTACAGCTCTGCATATTGATTGCTTTTCTGCATAGGAACACTGCTTGATACAACACTCCTATGGGATTTACCCTCAAAATTCCATTTTAATCCATAATGTTCCTTCAAGATTTAAAGAATTATTTATTAGAATGGTACAGAGCATAACAAGGCTTTGTACAGCATTTATCGGTCTTTTAATAGATGCAGTACAGTTTGATCACCCATGTCGACACAGAGACGTGGAATTTTAAATGTATAATTGACTTTCACCTGAGCTGGTTTATGTGAAATAACCTAAATTTGCCTGAAGAATTACCATTATCTAAATATAATGACTATGTTGTTTTTTCACTTATTGGGGAATCATTTGTTATTTCCATGTCAAGATGGCAATGATGAATCCTTCATTAAGACAACTGCCTAATACCTTCAGACATAATTGTTAGAATGCCAGAAGAATGTTGTCATCATTCCTCTTTTACTAACATTCCATGCTGTCAGTTGACTCATATTGTCTGGTAACAGGACAACAATTTATTTTTAATTAGCCACAGGACATGTGCAAAAAATTGAAAAATAATAGAAAAAACTAAATAAGTAATTCACTAATTGAAGAGCTTTTAATATGTTAATCAGAATCCAATCAGTTGGCCCATGATTGATTTTGTTGGGGGTTATGTCAACCATGATAGACCAAGTAACATCAAACAAACTGTTAACATGCCGAGCTATGAAGCAGGGAATCAAGAGACATCAATCGGGATTCGAAGTTAGATAGTTATGAAGTTTCTGTTACCCATGCCCTGATTAGTGATTTCATAAAATGCTCTCACAGTGAGGGTTTTTTGGATAAAGCACTTCTGTCGCTATATTTTAATATTGCAGTAATGACCAAGTACAACGCCATTGGTTTCAATGGTGACTGTTAAACTTTTCAAACTTTACCCCAGAACTAGAAACATAAAAACATGGAATGTGACATCAGATAAGAACCATTTGGCCCATCTAGGCTGCCCAATTTTCTAAATACTTTCATTAGTCCCTAGCCTTATCTTATAGTTAGGATAGCCTTATGCCTATCCCACGCATGCTTAAACTCCTTTTACTGTGTTAACCTCTACCACTTCAGCTGGAAGGCTATTCCATGCATCCACTACCCTCTCAGTAAAGTAATACTTCCTGATATTATTTTTAAACCTTTGTCCTTCTAATTTAAGACTATGTCCTCTTGTTGTGGTAGTTTTCTTCTTTTAAATATAGTCTCCTCCTTTACTGTGTTGATTCCCTTTATATATTTAAATGTTTCTATCATATCCCCCCTGTCTCATCTTTCCTCCAAACTATACATGTTAAGATCCTTTAACCTTTCCTGGTAAGTTTTATCCCGCAATCCATGAACCAGTTTAGTAGCCCTTCTCTGAAACCTCTCTAAGGTATCAATATCCTTCTGAAGATACGGTCTCCAGTACTGTGTACAATACTCCAAGTGAGGTCTCACCAGTGTTCTGTACAATGGCATGAGCACTTCCACTCTTTCTACTGCTAATACCTCTCCCTATACAACCAAGCATTCTGCTAGCATTTCCTGCTGCTCTATTACATTGTCTGCCTACCTTTAAGTCATCAGAAATAATCACCCCTAAATCCCTTTCCTCATATGTTAAGGTTAGGACTCTATCAAATATTCTGTACTCTGCCCTTGGGTTTTTACATCCAAGATGCATTATCTTGCACTTATCCACATTAAATGTCAGTTGCCACAATTCTGACCATTTTTTCTAGTTTACCTAAATCATTTGTCATTTGGCTTATCCCTCCTGGAACATCAACCCTGTTACATATCTTAGTATCATCAGCAAAAAGACATACCTTACCATCAAGACCTTCTGCAATATCACTAATAAAAATATTAGAGAATGGGTCCAAGTACAGATCCCTGAGGTACCCCACTGGTGACAAGTCCAAGCTTCGAATATATTCCATTAACTACAACCCTTTGTTGCCTGTCACTTGGATTGATGATCAATTGGGTTGATGTTTTATCACCCTTTTGCCCCCCCACCCCCTCCTAGTTTAAATACATCCTAGCAAAACCTCTGAACTGCTCACTGAGAACATTTGTTCCCTTTTGAGAAAGATGCAAACCATCTTTTTTGTACAGCTTATCTCCATTACAAACAGAGCTACCATGAGAAATAAAGCCAAATCCTTGCTCCCGACACCATTCACCAAGCCACAAAGTCCCTAATACGCATCCGCCTGTCGTTCTGAGTGTTATGCACAGGCAGAACTTCAGAGAATGACAGTGTGGAAGCAACCTGCTGTATATCATTGGCAAAAACACTAAAAACTTCATTGCAAGCCAAGTCATTTGTCCCTAGATGGACAAGTACATCCAATTCCCCTTCCTGCTTTGCTTGCTTAACAATATTACAGATACGTCTCCTGTCTCTGTGAGCAGTAGCCCCGGGAAGACACCTCACAAGACCACCATTGTCCATCTCCACACCTCTTATAATGGAATCCCCCAACAACAACTGCTTTCTATTAGGCCTCACCATAGTCTCCAAGCCGGTCTCCACAACACCACTAGTCTTAGTGCCTCTCTCCACAACACCAATAGCCTCAGTGCCTCTCTCCACAATACCACTAGTCTTAGTGCCTCTCTCCACAACACCACTAGCCTCAGTGCCTCTCTCCACAACACCACTAGCCTCAGTGCCTCTCTCCACAATACCACTAGTCTTAGTGCCTCTCTCCACAATACCACTAGTCTTAGTGCCTCTCTCCACAACACCACTAGCCTCAGTGCCTCTCTCCACAACACCATTACACTCTGAAAGTGCAGAAAATGAATTATGAAGAGCAACAGACTGTGCAAAATGCCTTTTATCCACAACTCTAAGTCTACCAGATCCTACAGTAATCCATCTGCCTTTCCTAGTATGTCTCTGGGGCAGTGGCTTTGCAGCAGTTCCAGTATGAGTTTGTTCACAAGATAATTTACAAGTTTCAGACTTCAAAAATACAATCTCCTGCTGCAAGATAGAGAACTGTCTACAGATTAGACAACAACCAAACCTCCAAAAAGTGGAACGTGAAACAAATGCATAGCAATTGTTACACTGAACTAAGCCTGCCATTCCAATTATAAGAATAATTTAAATTCTAACAAATCTTAACTTTTTTCTTTATCCTCCTGAATACCTCAGATTACCTCCAGGTTATCTCCAGAATATCTCCAACTACACACTTAGAAACAGCACTCTCCAGAATATCTCCAACTACACACTTAGAAACAGCACTCTCCAGAATATCTCCAACTACACACTTAGAAACAGCTCTCTCCAGAATATCTCCAACTACACACTTAGAAACAGCACTCTCCAGAATATCTCCAACTACACACTTAGAAACAGCACTCTCCAGAATATCTCCAACTACACACTTAGAAACAGCACTCTCCAGAATATCTCCAACTACACACTTAGAAACAGCAGTCTCCAGAATATCTCCAACTACACACTTAGAAACAGCACTTGGAAGTAGCACCAAGCTATATTAGACAAGCTAATGGAACCAGGCCTTATATAACTCCTAAAATCACCGCCCACTAGGAATGTTTAACACCTGGGTAGGCCTCTGCTTATTTGCAAACAATAGCTAATTAACCAGCAATCAACAGCAAGTAACTAGCTTTAATCAAATCAAATGCCTTATAATTACCAACAGGAATTCAAACCTTGTGCAATCAGTAACCTTTTCCTACAGATGAATCTTACCTGTAACAGTAGAAAAGAAAGCTCTTAGCACAACTCTTAGACAGTTGAAGCTTCTGTAAAACTCTCCAGAGTATCTCCAACTACACACTTAGAAACAGCACTTAGAAGTAGCACCAATGTCATTGTAAAGTTCATTGTTCCAGGATGGTTTTTCACTCCAGTAGGAAATCTATGTTCCTCTTCTTCTGATCCTACCTATTAACCACTTTTTCTGAGTTGTAGTTAACAATCTGTGTCTTGTACTGTGAGATGCTTTGATAGTCAATCAGGTTTTCTCAGTACCCTGTTCCATCTTGAGAAATAGCTGGGTGTTGACAGTCATCAGCCTTTATTTCTTTTTCCGGTCATCTTTTGTCTGGAAACATAATAGCAATGTCCAGAATTAGCATAGCACTTCTTTTCAGCATTAGAAGGCTGTTTGCGCTAGTCATTCAATGATAAACTATATGGCAAAGTCTTTTCTTGTATCACCTTCATAGGTGCATCCAAAGTTTTTCACAAGCATCTGTCCCGTCTTTTCCTGTTTTCAGAATGCTTTGCCATCATCGTTGAGTCCATTATTAGGATTTGAAATAGTCCAATCACATCTTTCTCATGTATAATCAGTTTTTGGAATGATCTCAATAGGTTCCTTGTGAAATACCAGTGTAGGTCACATTTTACTGTGAGCTGTCTCTCTCCTTTCGTGATGGTTCTTTGAGGTAGTCCTCACGATCACAGAACTTGTATTATGTGCAGTCCAATTCCGTCCAGGTGCTTCCTGCATGTTAACATAATTCCAATGCAGTTTTAAAACCACAGCTAGGGTTGATGTTATGATAATGCTGCAGATTGTAAGAAGGAGACACCATAACCCATTTTCTAGCATCCTTTTGCTTGCATCTTTGCATTTCTTTCTTACTGCATAATATAATTCAGGTTCAGTCTGTTTTCTGCAGAGTCTTTCTTATAATGATGTTGATGATTCATTTTTCATATATTCCATGTTAACTGTGAATGTATCACGTCTGTCTGTTCATCCTTCTCCTTCACATTTGCAGGTTTAGATGTCAGATCATGATTCAGTCTGTTACGTGGCTATGATTCTGGTGGCATTTCTGTCGTCATCTGTTTGATTTATCTTGTCATCTTTAACAGCATCCATTGTATCAGTTAGTGGTTCTGTGAACGTCCTGTTAGTATTTAGCAGGTTGTAAAATATCAAAACGTACTGTTCTCTGTTGGCTCTGATTGTTCTCTGTAGTAAAAGTTCTCGGAGTCACCCTCTCCAGGACAAACTGGCCAACAGTAAGAAAAAGTTGGTGGTGCAAGGCAAGGTGGGCTGGAAAAAAAATTCCCTAAATTTCTCTAATAGTTTCAATCACGTTCACAACCACATTTGTCACTGGATCGACATCCTACATAAATTGTATTATCACAGTATCAAGTCTTTTTATTTTTTACCTTTTGCTTTTGACATCTACTAATCGACAATAAACGAACACATAATGTTGTAATGATAACTCTATGGGGTTTATCCTTTAAAAGGAAAAAAAACACTAATTCAAATCTTTCATGTGGTTTGATGTACCATAGTCTATTCAGGAAAAAATGCAGAGCACCTCTGATAGACTGCTAAATCTTTTGTTTGATCCATAATGCCAGTATATGTCTGTTGAATGAATTACAAATTTACATAGACCTATCTCTATATGTAATTCCAAGTTGATAATTGTTCCCATATTTTTTAACAGGGTCTTTACTAGGGACATTAAAGCACCAAGTAAATATTTTGTGCCACAGAAATGCTCGGTGGAGTTGGTGGGTGATCTTGGTATATAGTTATATAATTTCAAATTGTCATTGCAGCAATACATATCTGTAGAATTAACTTAAAGAGATTCTGATTTGTACATGTTGGGCGCCATACATTGGAATTCTGATGTATCTGTCTCTGTCAGTAGGGTTAAATTTAAAGTATGAACGTAGAGATTTGGTAACAGAATTGCATATTGACAGCAACATTGGTGACAATTAAAAAAATTCCTACTAATTTTTGCAAATATCTCTCGTTCAACTATTGGCTGTGTATTTACAGTTTCTGCTTTAAGATAGATGTTGTGTACGTATGTATCTGTGTGTCATTTTGTACACAACAGATGTAAGAGACATGCTGTGTGAAGGACATACCCACTGTAAACTATAGATAGGGCAAATATATATATTTTTGTACATATCTTAGTTTTCTTTAATGTAAATGTGAGATAAATAATACAAACTTAAAGGGGATACATTCTTTTCTACAAATTAGGCTATTAAAACAAAAATACCCTACAAGTTTTATAAGTAATTTTTTATATGATATATATATATATATATATATATATATTATTATTATTTTTTTTTTTATTATTATTATTTTTTTTTTTCTATTAAAGATTTGGCAATTAGAGTAACAAGTTCAGTCCTCACACAGCCAGGGCACACATTGCATGGGAGGAGTAGAAACTGACACATTGTGTTTCTCATTCTGCATGTAAGATGTTCAATGATAGAAAATGGCAGGGTTTAAAGCAAGGATTGACAGGGAACCAAGATGGGGTGACCAGTTCGAGAATATAATTTCACTATTCAGACCTCACAAACACACATTTCTAAAATATGAAGTCACAAATTAATATCTGTTTAAAAATCCTGTTAAATGACAATTCCGTTTTAACATAAGATTAGATGAGTTTATTAGAAAGCCAAACCCAACCGTTTGGAATTTTGAACATTCTCATGCTTGAAAATAACTTCCTTGAGATTTGAGAATGAGGTAATGCATGTTCACGGTTTGAATTAATTATGTAATCTGTAAATTTTAAGCCACTCACGCATCATAAAAATTAATAATTGTACGTTTTCTTAGATTGACGACATTAGATTTAATGGGTGACACGGTTCATAATTGCCAAAAACACCCTGTAACTCAAACGCTGCCTGATTATGTCATTCAATTAACTTAGGAAAATGAATAAACAAACATTTGTTGTTTTAATAGCTTGTTGCATCCAATAATTATCCCAAACTCTGCCATAATTCATATTCTCTTTGCCAATAAGAGCTACAATGATTATGTCATTCAATTAACTTTGAAAATTGAAAAAGGAAAATTTATAAAAACAACATCCCTTAATGTAATTATTTTTGTGTTTCTTGTGATGATAACGATGTTTGAGCTTTGGAAGTAACAGAAACCGATATTAAGTGCAACAAAACTTCTGATGTGGATACATTTTAATACTATGATTATTTTCTATAAACATTTTAGTTAAGTGATGTAATTTAGGCACTGTAGGGCTGTACTAACACTCTCATCTTAGCAAGAACCTTAACACTCAATTGTATTAAACTACTTATTCTTTCTTTCTTACTAAATTAATGAATTCACTAAATTAAGTGGAGCATGGACTAAAGGAAGACTATATTAGATTTGTGCCATTGGTTTCAAACGAATTGTATTATGTCCAAATCTCAGCTGATTGGTGGGTCAAAAAATATACATATATATATATATATATTTGTACATTATTTTAATATACATTATTTAGAACTCCTCCTTTTTGTTCATCTATTGGTTACTTTTTCTCACTTGATTTGTGAACCAAATGGCAAGAAAATGCTCCTATCAGTCTATTGGTTTTTGGTCCATTTCCACTTCTTTTTGGTTCATCTAAATAGTTTTCCCAAAGCCTTCTAAATGGACAATACTGCATACTCCCCCATTTCTTCCTCAAACTGTTTAGGAGAGGTTTGACAAAAAAAACAAAACATGGTTTTCCACATCACTTTGGGATCACTTCCTCCTTAACCACACTGATAATCCAGAATTCTGAATTCATAGAATGGCATATGACATGGAATTCCAGACATCATAGGGGGATTGTTATGGCTGTCCAGATTGAGATGGGTTAGAAGACATGTTTACTTGGGACAGTCTCACTGCATGAAGTCCAGAATCAAATGGACTGTAAGCATTTTGCTTGGGTGCACCTAAGATGGATCAACACACGGGACAGTAGGCCAGAGCCACAATGTGCCATGGTTGACCAGTTATTGCAAGAACCTGCTTCCACTTCTAAGTCAAACCCAAGATTACAACGGTCACACTTCTCGATTACTCTGGCTCAGCAAGTTCTTGCCAGTTTTGTTTGTTAACTTGTAGAACAAGAAGAGAATATGTCTGTGCTTACTCTTTGATGGTGACTGTGGGAGAAGAATAAAAATACTCTTCCATATTGAAAAGTCAGTCAAAGAGGGAAGTGTGTTTTAATTTGTATGAACTTGAGTTCATGTGCTTTCAAGGGAACATTAAACACATTAGCACAACATCTCGCACTGTATTATTGAAATTCTGAAGAATTTTGCTGAAAAAACAAACAAATGAGCATGCGTTCAGACAACCTGCGGATCATTCAAACTTATTCAAAATCCTCCTGTGGATATAATTCATAAGTATGCACTTTGTTAAATTTACAAATACCATAAAAAAATACTAAAAGCTGCTAAGTGGAAAAAAAACTCAGCCATCTATAAGGGAGTGGGCTCGGGTTATAGAAACTTTAGTTTCCATTGTTTCACAAGTTTAAAGCCTTTTTCATAAGAGTTGTTAATGTGTGTTTACATGCACTGGTCCATGGACATTTTATCAAATTTTCTCAGAGAAGCATATAGTTTATCTACTCCTATAAGCTACAGACTCAAGCATTTGTTTTTTGAGGAATAGGTTTGCGTCTGAAATTTTGTCAATTTGGCCATTCTTCTGAAAGATGAATGGACAACTGCATATTTGCAAATAAAATGATTAACAAATTGCTGATTGGTTAAAATTTCATCCATATAATTTGTTCGTTCATTTAATTACAGTGAGGTTTTTAGAAAAATATACTTCTATAAAGTTTTAGTAATTTTGTCCTTGCAGAGGGGCACGGTAAAACATTGCATTTCATCAATAGATTGACCTCTCCATTGACCCTTAATGTAAGTGCAAGTCTGTTCTATGGAACACATGCCTTTTTTAAAATCTGCCATCATAGAAATGCAGAATGTGATGGCAGATAAGAACATCTAGTCTGCCCAATTTTCTAAACGCATTTATTAGTCCCTGGCCTTATTTTATAGCCTTATTATGCCTATCCCTCAAATGCTTAAATCCCTTCACTGTGTTAACCTGTACCACTATTCCATGCATCCACTACCCTCTCAGTAAAGTAATACTTGCCCCTCTAATTAATGTCTAATGTCCTCTTGCTGTGGTAGTTTTTCTTGTTTGAAATATAGTCTCCTCTTTTACTGTGTTGATTCATGTGAAGGAATAGTCCCATCACTTGTTTCAGCTTATTTTGTGGGATTTTGTCACGGTTCTCACCGTAACATCCAGACGGCCAGACAAGGTCACCCCAGAAGTGCCCAACAGTGGATTTGAACCTGGGTACTTTGTGGTTCTAAGCCTGTGTTCCTGCCTGAGCCACACTTCAGTTCTTGTTTCAGCCTGATGTTTATCCTTACCTTGTCTCCAGCACTGGGGGCTAGACTTAACCTGTGACTGCTCCTGTCAATCATGGTCCACATGTAGATTATCACTAATTAGCCAGATGTAAGACACTGCCTCTCCCTCAGGGCAGTGTCAGTTCATTGACTCTGGTTCATGTTTGAGTCAGACAAAGACTCTTACACAGAATGGGCTTGCCAGATGCACTGAGCTGCATCCCAATGGGTTAATGGATTTAAAGCAACCACTTTAGAGGATGTATTGCAACTACTTTTGCTGGAACAGTTATTCAACTTGGTACAACCTGATGTTAAAAACTGGGTGAAGGACCGCAGACCCCTTACTCTTCCAGAGGCAGTCAGACTAGTGGATGAATACACTGATGCCTTCAAATTGGATCACTGTCAACCCAGGGCCCAAACTACCAGAATTGACCCACCAGCGCCCAAAACTGGGGGGGAGTTATCGCCCCCCTCCACAACCCACTCCGAATAAATATGGGCCTCCAAAACAGACTGGGCCTCACTGCTATAGGTGCGACCAAGTGGGTCATCTACGTAATAATTGTCCCCCGGAGCCCCATAGACCCAACTGGACCCGACCAGGGATCTCAACACCCCGGGCTGCTGCCCAATGCATAGATCACCCCGTCGCTCAGATCTGGGAAGCTATGGAGCTGAGCCAGGAAGAACGTCTAAGGGTGCTCCACAAAGCCGACCCTGTACAGGAAGCCAACACTGACAATAGGCAGCATCATAGGCAACTGGTCTTGGTCAACAGAAAGACAGCCAGGGGCCTAAGAGACACACTATAACCCTTGTCCAACGACATCTCATAGACAACACTGAGCGCCTAGGGAAATCGGTTGCAGTTCAGGTGACCGGAGGAGCTATCTACAGACTGCCTACTGCCCAAGTACACCTAGAGTGGGTTGCAGGAGCCGGTACTGTAAATGTGGGAATGAAGTTTTGTTAGGGAATGATTTGGGACGCCTAACTTCGGCTTTTGCTTCCACAGCCAACCACAAGGTGAAAGCAGTGACTACCCAAGCCCAGAGCCGAGCTATAGATAACCCCTCAAATTCTGCGGAGACCCAGGTACGAACCCCTACTCCAACAGTGACAGAAGAACCCCTACCCTGGAATACCCCTGAAGACTTTGGGAAGGAAGTAGTGGGAGACCCCCCTCTGCAGAAATATAGGGAGAAAGCCATAACCGATCAGGGTAGGTTAGGTGGAGAGCAGTTTGTGTGGGAAAGTAGCAGGCTATATAGGATCACTGAGTCCAAGGTGAACACACCTGGGCCCATTCAGAAGCACCAGATGGTAATTCCCAAGAAATACCATCTGGAGCTGTTGAAAGTAGGGCATGATGTACCCTTAGCAGGGCACCTGGGAATATGATGGACATCATATCTAATAACCCAGAACTTTTTCTGGCCTGGAGTATCCAATGATGTCCGGTGGTATTGCCAGACTTGTGAGGAATGCCAGCGGGCAGGCAAAAGTGGGGACCATCCAAAGGCTAAGATGGTCTCAATGCCCATTATTGAAGAGCCCTTTATCCAGGTAGCGGTGGACATGATAAGACCCTTAGCCCAGCCTAGTAGCTCCAGTTAGCGTTATATACTTACCGTAGTGGACTATGCCACTCGATACCCTGAGGCAGTGGCTGTATCAAACATCCTGGCCGAGACAGTGGCTGATGTCCTGGTCAAGATACTCTCCTGGTCAGATTTTCCCGGGCGATTCTTTCCGACCAGGGTACACAGTTCACCACAGAGGTAACCCATCAGCTGTGGAGAGTCTGTGGGATAAAACCCCTGATGAGCTCCCCATATCACCCCCCAGACTAATGGTCTCTGCGAGCCCTTAAGCAAATGCTAAAGAGGTCCATGGCCACTTGCAGAGACTGGGAATGGTTCCTGCCACACCTCCTATTTGCTTATAGGTAGGTGC